>JAMXBB010000005.1:84075319-84115220 GCA_024138015.1 Lumnitzera littorea
TTATTCTTTTGGCAATTCAGGTGAATAAATGGAATCATCGGCACTATTGGCATCATGATCGCCATGCTCTTTGTCTTGATTCAAGTGAAAACTTTTAGGAAGAAGGTCAAGGATTTGTTCATGTTTTTTATTTAACTCGAAATTTTCTTTGGCTAAATCAAGACAAAGTTGCTTGAGTCGAGCCAATTGTTGTTCATCAACATGCCGACTCCCCCCTTTAGGGTGGTAAGAGGAAGTACCAGCACCTATACTTCTAGTCATCCTAATTCTAACCATGTGGTCGTGTTTAAAGAAAAACAGACAGCACCAAATGTTGTTAGTGAATTTTGAGATGAGGAAAAATCCTATAAAAGAAAGTGAAATATTTAGTACCAGGGCTAATCCGGTGTGACCATTCTAATGCTTAAGTTAGTATGGTAACTTAGTATAGTAAATATGTGAGTAAGAAGTGTCAGGAGGCCCTACAAAGTTTCTTTTTGGTATTTACAGATGGTTGTAGTGTCTAAGGCAGTTGTCAGGACAACTGTTAAGAGACTTGAAAGCTTCTTGACTTGACATCTCTCCTAATATGTAGGGGCAACAAGCAATTGTGTAATATAACCATGCTTATGATAATTGTTCACACCATAGACTTAAATTCAAACCAGGAGCGCTTCTTATACTCAACATAAATGCCATATATCATCTATCCAGTGTAAATGCTAAGAGAGTTGGTTATACAGCATCTCAGTAAACGAAAGGCCGAATGTCAGATGAGTGAAAACTAACTATCAACAAGTATATATAGAATTATATTTCTATCTTTTTAGTATCTTATTCTTACTAAACACAAGATTTAAGTAGACGCCAAATAAATGCCAACAAGATGAAAAATAGATAAACCAAACGGAGCCTTACTCAGTTTCAAACCCCTTACTTGATGCATTATGACATGTGCCTTAACCACTACATCAATATACTTTCTTTGTGTCGAGCTTGGTTTTTCACCCTTTTAGTTCTTTATATAAAATTAGGTCTTCTCTAAGCCGACCGGTATTAAACCCTTACTTGTTTTATATTGACCCTCGACTAGGATTTAAAGAAGACCATTTTTTCCAACTTGAAAAGATTTAGAGTCATCACCCGACCGAAGTTAAGAAAAGGGGTTAAGTTATAAAAAATTGGGTAGATTGGTTATGACTTAGCTACCGGTCTATCGATTAAAAAACTAAGTTATAAATACAGTTTTTTTAAAAACTAGAGATCTGGATCCGGGAGCTAATTTATTAAACCCTAAACGAGTACCACTTTTAACTTTCCGAATTTAACTTTGCTTTTCAAATATATCCTTTTTAATTTCTAAAAAAATCTAATTATGATACATGCAACTAAATTGATTAATTTACATATATATCTAAAAATGGAAAAAATAAAACTTTCCATATTTTAAGTTCCTTCGTACTTACGTACGAGTGCCTACGTACCTGCTATTCGGGATCAAACGTACGTAATTCTTTTATAAAAAACTTTAGTAGGTAGTTTGATTTTAATTTTTGAAAAAGAGTCACATTTACGTTTTTACCCAGTTCAATTTATTCAAGAAAATTCTTTTAAAGGGTCCTAATTAGTGTTTTATTTTTGGAAACTCTAAAATTGTCCTAATTTGGAAAAAGGTTTATTTATTTTCATTTATTTTTAGAAAGCTTAATTTTTCTAAGTGTGAAAACGATTTTTGTTTACTAACATATTTATTTATTTTTATTTTTATTATATTATCTTATTTATTTTATACCTAATCTATCTATTTCTATTAAAATAAATAAATAGACTACTTCCTTTTTTTTTTGTCTTTTTTTTTTTCTTCTCTTTCTTTTTTTTCGTTCTTTTTTCTTTTTTTTTTCTTTTTCTCATTTATAACATTTACAAATAAACAAATGAATAAATAACTAAAAAAGGAAAAAGAAAAACCGAGTCGACTCAGATTGGCTCGAACGGCTTAGATCAGCTCACTTCGGCTTAAATTGGCTCACTTCGACTTAGATCGGCTCAGTCGGCTTACTTCAACTTGGATCGGCTCACTTCGGCTTGAATCAGCTCGATCGGCTCACTTCAGCTTAGATCGGTTCAATCGGCTCACTTCGGCTTGAGTCGACTTACTTTGGCTTGGATCGACTCGATCAACTTGAGTTGACTCACTTCGGCTTGGATCAACTCAATCGAATCACTTCGGCTTGGAGTTGGCTTGGTCAGCTCGAGAAATCCGATGGTGGTAGTTTTCATAAAAACACCATAAGAAATGTTATCCTATAGAGAGAGGAACCATACTAGAGAGAGGAAACTTCGATTTTTGTTTTTCTAAAGTGTTTTGAAGTTTTTGTTGTGTTTTAAAAATGAAGAGTAGACCCCTATTTATAGGTGTCATGGTTGTGTTAAAGATGGAAAAAATTAAATGCAATATGATTTTCTTCCAATTTTGGATTGGATGAACCTGGACAATATATGGTGCCAAATACATAGCAGCATATGTATGAATATGCCAAAGTGTGTCGGAGTGTGTCTACCATACTTAGAACTGAGTTGACAAATAATATGGCAAAGATGTAGCCCATGACATGGCGATGACATAGCAATAAAGTGAGAAAAGAAAATAAAAGATACATTTTGCACCTTCCATAGATTGAACCCAAGATCTCCAAGTTATATGCAATATTAAGTCCAGATGCTTATCCAACTGAGCTATTGGTTTTTCCTTATTCATATGTGTAATTAATTGCACATATAGACTAGGTTAACTTGAGCTAGATTCAAATCTAAGCTTAGACCCAATCGTTTTTTATTCAAAACTATTGAAATTAAAATTATATTCTATTTAAACAACCTAAAAATTTATTATTTTCTAAATACCCTATTTTATTTTGTGACTTTCAAATTTCTTTTTTTTTTTGTATTTTTTCTAAATTTCTTATTTTTTTGTGCTTTTTCCTATTTTCCTATTCTTTTATATTTTTCTAGAATTCCTATTTTTTTCTAAATTCCTTCATTTTTGGGGGCATTACTTAATTTTCTATTTTTTCGAATTTTTTCTAATTTAGGACCCTATAACATAATTTAAAAAATAAAAGTGAGGCAAAAATTAGGTATCTACAACTGCCCCTCTTTGTGGTAAAGTTTTGAGCAAAACTTTGCCACAAAGATAAAACAGACACTTTTTTTGCCCCAAGAGTAGATTTTATTCTAAGAAACACTAAAGCACTACAATTAGCTAGCTATTCTAGGTCCAATCCATTAGGGATTTGGAGAAGAGAGGGGTGGCGCTCTAAGAGCTGGTCGAAAGACTGAAAGGAGAATTGAAGTTTTGTCATGCTCGAGGTAAAACGGGCAAAGCGCTCCAAGAGTTGGTTAAAGCCCTAAGAAGAATGAGCAAACTTGGTTGTGCTCTAAAGAGCTGACTAACCAAGGTGGGCAAAGCGCTCCTAGAACTGGCTAATACCCTAAGAAGGATGAGCGAACTTGGTCATGCCCTAATGAGCTGACTAACCAAGGCAAGCAAAGCACTCCTAGAGCTAGCTGAGACCCTAAGAAGGATGAGCAAACTTGGTCATGCCCTAATGAGCTGACTAACCAAGGCGGGCAAAGTGCTCCTAGAGTTGGCTAAGACCCTAAAAAAGAATAAGCAAACTTGGTTGTGCCTTGATGAGCTGACTAACCAAAGCGGGTAAAGTGCTCCTAAAGCTGGCTAAGACCCTAAAAAAGAATAAGTAAACTTGGTCATGCCCTGATGAGCTGACTAACCAAGGCGGGGAAAGCGCTCCTAGAGCTGGCTAAGACCTTAAAAAAGAATAAGCAAACTTAGTCGTGCCCTGATGAGCTAACTAACCAAAGCAGGCAAAACGCTCCTAGAGCTAGTTAAGACCCTAAAAAGGAATCAGCAAACTTGGCCGTACCCTGATGAGCTGACTAACCAAAGCAGGCAAAGCACTCCTAAAGCTGGCTAAGACCCTAAAAAGAATCAGCAAACTTGGCCGTATCCTGATGAGCTAACTAACCAACGCAAGAAAAGTGCTCCTAGAGCTAACTAAGACCCTAAAATGAATGAGCAAACTTGGTCGTACCCTAATGAGCTGACTAAACAAGGCGGGCAAAGCGCTCCTAGAGCTGGCTAAGACCTTAAAAACCAAGGTGGGTAAAGTACTCCTAAAGCTGGCTAAGACCCTAAGAAGGATGAGTGAACTTGGTCATGCCCTAATGAGTTAACTAACCAAGGCGGGCAAAGCGCTCCTAGAGCTGGCTAAGACCTTAAGAAGGATGAGCAAACTTAGTCATGCCCTAATAAGCTAACTAACCATGGCGAGCAAAGCACTCCTAGAGCTGGCTAAGACCCTAAAAAAGAATAAGCAAACTTGGTCATGCCCTGATGAGCTAACTAACCATGGCGAGCAAAGCACTCCTAGAGCTGGCTAAGACCCTAAAAAAGAATAAGCAAACTTGATCCTGCCCTGATGAGCTAACTAACCAAGGCGAGCAAAGCACTCCTAGAGCTAGCTAAGATCCTAAAAAAGAATAAGCAAACTTGGTCGTACCCTGATAAGCTGACTAACCAAGGCGAGTAAAGTGCTCATAGAGCTAGCTAAGACCCTAAGAAGGATGAACAAACTTGATCGTACCCTAATGAGCTCACTAACCAAGATGGGCAAAGCGCTCCTAGAGCTAGCTAAGACCCTGAGAAGGATGAACAAACTTGATCATGCCCTGATGAGCTGACTAACCAAGGTAGACAAAGAGCTCCTAAAGCTGGCTAAGACCCTAAGAAGGATGAACAAACTTGGATATGTCCTGATGAGCTGACTAACCAAGGTGGGCAAAGCACTCCTAGAGCTAGCTAAGACCCTAAAAAGAATGAGCAAACTTGGTTGTGCCTTGATGAGCTGAATAACCAAGGTAGGCAAAGCGCTCCTAGAGCTAGTTAAGACCTTAAGAAGGAATGAGCAAACTTGGTCGTATCCTAATGAGCTGACTAACCAAGGTGAGCAAAGCGCTCCTAGAGCTGGCTAAGACCCTAAGAAGGAATGAGTAAACTTGGTCATGTCCTGATGAGCTGACTAACCAAAGTAGGTAAAGCGCTCCTAGAGCTGGCTAAGACCCTAAGAAGGGAGAAAGAGGAGTTAGTGCTCTAAGAGCTTGCTAATACCTTAGAAAGAGGTTAACACTCTAAGAACCGACTTGAACCCTAAAAAGAATAAGAGAGGTTAGTGCTCTAAGAGCTGACTTGAACCCTAAGAGAAGGATGGGACAGTGTCTTAAACGCTAGCTAGAACCTTAAAAAGAATAAGAGTGTGATCATCACTCTCAAGGCTAGTTAGAGCACTAAAAAAGAATAGAAAAGGAGACAGCGTTCTAAAAGCCAACTTAAACCTTAAGAGAAAGATGGGACAATGCCCTAAAGGTTGGCTAGAACCTTGAAAAGAATAAAAGAGATCAACGCTCTAAGAGCTAACTTAAACCCTAAGAGAAAGACGGGACAGCGCCTTAAAGGCTGGTTAGAACCCTAAAAAGAATAAAAGAGGGATCAGCGCTCTAAGAGCTAACTTGAACCCTAAGAGAAAGATGGGACATCACCTTAAAGGCTAGCCAGAACCTTGAAAAGAATAAAAGAGGGATCAGCGCTCTAAGAGCTAGCTTAAACCCTAAGAGAAAGACGGGACAGCACCTTAAAAGCTGGCTAAAACCTTAAAAGGAAGAAGAGGAATAAGCACTCTAAAAGCTAGCTTGAACCCTAAGAGAAAGACGGGATAGCGCCCTAAAGGCTGACTAGAACCCTAAAAGGAAGAAAAAGGGTCAGCATTCTAAGAGCTAGCTTATACCCTAGAAAGAAGGGATAAGCACCCTAAAGGCTAGCTAGAGCCCTAAAAGGAAGAAGAAGGGGACAACACTCTAAGAGCTGGCTTGATTCCTAAGAGGAAAAAGATGAATGAATAAGGAACTAAAGTAAGGCAAGCAACCAGTTTCAAAAGACTCTTTAACTTGGAAAAGTATTTATAGAGAGATTTGTTGAAAAACCATTTATGAACAAGGAAAAGAGTAAAGATAGGCCCTTTGAAAAAAAAAAGAGTTTGAAGGATGTTAAAAAACCACATTTGAAGAATGACGACCCTGGAAAGGAACCAGATGACATGGATTAAAAGCTTGACTATTTGAACTGACATGGATTTGGACCAAAATTTTGTTACAAGCCTTTACTTTCTCTCTCTTCTTTTTTTTCTTTTTCTTTTTTTTTTTTTTTGTTTTTGAAAGTTTTGCCAACCGGTATAAATTCTTATCAAGGAACAATTTTATAACCACCCCTATCCTTGGTAATCATGTGGAATTTCTTAATGCCCTGGACCCTAGGGCTTCTCTTAGGGCTTTTGTGATCTCAAGGCATTTCTTTCTTAAGGAGAAGGTAACTCACAATTAGTTTAGTCAAAGAGGCCTTCCTTACAAGCTCTCGATCCAAATCTCGCTCTCGACTTCAGTTCCAAAAATTATAGTCCATTTTGTAAGTGATATTCCTTGATCAATCCGTTAGGTGTTTTTCAGTTTATGTTTATGAATTTAGGCTTTTGGTCTAAAGGTTTCAAAAAAGATTAATGAAAAGGCTTATTTTAATAAAAACACTTTTATTAATCCCCGAGTGTACAAATCAAGAACCTTAAGGAAAAATTAGAAGTATGCTTGCCCCTATTTCAAAAACAATTTTTATTAAAGATAAATTATCTTTCAAGATCTGAAGAGCTTTTACATATGTAAGGGTGATATTATAGGTAAGGAGGCCTTATGTGATTCAGTATAGGTAGGAGAGGCTTCAAAGTGTCAATGTAGATATGGAAATTTGGCTTTCCAAGCTTAGGAGTGTGATTTAAGGCCTTGTGTTTTTTTAAGCTGTTTGGGCATCGACTCTTAGCCCTTTTGATTTGGTTTGGATGCCCCTATTAGGATGTAAAATATTTCTTAGGGCTTCTTTTCCTATACTTCCGGGCCCAATTCTTTGGCTTCTTTTCTTCTTCTTCTTCTTCTTCCTTTATTTTTCTTTTAATTGCTTTGCCCATCATCTTTTACTATTCTCTCTTTTTGGCCCTAAGAGTGATTGTTTCCATTGTTGACCTTTTTTTTTTTTAAATGATTCAAAGCCCTAATTCCATAGATTTCAAGTGTATGGGCTTGAGGTAGTTGAAAAAGGGAATTGGCTCCTCTTCATTTCAAAGAAAAATAATTTATCAGAAATAAAAGTTGTTTTTGAATTAATGTTGCTTAAACAAGCATAAACCAATTTTACCCTTATCTTTAAATCAATCACCCTAACCTCCAAATTGCCCCACTATAGGGTGGTTCTTGACAGGGTTTGAATTTAGAAATTCTCCAAATAGGTCCAACAGGGTGAACAATAGATAATTGTGTTTAGAATTTAGAAATGAATGCCTAACTTCACTTTAATCTATGTATCACATTCAAAGTGAACCTCCTTTAAGGAAAGAGTTCAAAGTATTCTCACTATTATGTTGCTCAACTCTCAAAGTGTTTTAAGTTGGTGTATAGGATATAGCTTGTCTCTTCTCATCCTAAACTTTTTTTTAAAAAGTGAGTTACCAGTTCCTTAAGGAGGAGTCTACTTTTTTATTTGCCTAGGATCCGGTTTTGCCCCCCAGTTTCTCAAGTCATGCCCCAGTATTTGATTTTGTGTTCTAGTTTGATTCATGATTGAGCTTGGCTTTCTAAATAGATCAAGGGTTTTGGCTTGGCTTGGTTACTTTTAAGAGTTGAGGATTGTGCTTAGGTTGATAACCTTGATGAGCTATGGCTTATGATCAAATTAGCTGGCTGGCCTAATGGCTTATGTTTGGGTAAGTCGGTATTTAGGTTAAATGCTTAGCCAAGTGGCCTGTGTTTGGGTAGGTTACCTGAATAGGCCTAAGGTTAGTGTTAGCCAAGTAGCTTATGTTTAGATTAGATGGTGATAAAGGGCTAGGTCTGGTATCGGTTGAAAGCTAAATTTTTGGGCTAGCTACTTGAGTGAGCCAAAGGGCTCATGTTTGTTCAATGGCCCAAGGGGCTCGTATATAGGGTTAAATGGGCTAAAGGACTTGTATTTGGCTTGAATGGGCCAAGGGGCTCGTGCTTGGCTTGAATGAGCTAAGAGGCTCGTATTTGGCTTCCTTAATAGGTCGAAGGACCTTGTGTAGTTTGAAAACCAAGTATTTAGGTTGGTTACTTGAATGGGCCAAAGGCTTGAGCTTGTGCTGGTTCCTTAGGCCCATAAGTATTTATAGCTGTTGGCAACTTTTATTTTCATTTTTTTGTTTTTTTCTTTAGAGAGAGAAAATTAAGGTCTTATTTTCAAAAAAAAAAAATTTACAAATAAGGATGGTGGTTTTTTTATATATATATATTTTTTTGAGTTTCTATTTATAAGTCTATGGATTTTGTTTACATTTTTCTAAATGAGATTGAATGGTAGGTAAACAGAAGACTATTTACAAAGACGGGAATTTTAAAGAATGACGAATGATGAACTAAAGAGAGCTTTATTATTTTTGAAAAAGGAAGATGAGAATACAAAAAACAAAGGCAGAGAACCTAAAGTTTATTCAGGAATTTTATTCTAAGCTCCTCAAACTTAAATTGGAAAGACCCTACATTAAATCTCGTAAACGGGCCTTAAGGTCTTCTATCATCTCATAAGTTTCCCCAATGACCTGTGCCAAAAGGGACCTTAAGGCCCAGTTGTGAGCTTCAGAACACTCGAGCTTTTCTTTCAGATAGGCGATTTCATCTCTTAGCACTTGCTCATGGAACCTAGAGGCATCCAGCAGCCTATTACTCAACTGATCATTCGCTTGCTTATCTGCCATCCTAAGTCTACACATTTTATGGACAAGGATCAATCATCAATGCAATGATAGAAAAAAGAAAAGTGGAAATATGCAGATGTTATGGCTATTTGGGTTAATATATTACTCCTTCAGTTACAACCCTACTACAATTTTCAAAAACTTGCTTGCAAAAACTCTTAAATGATCAGTAGGGCTGCAATTTCTTAAGGGTAATGTATTAACTCAAGTTTAGAGAGAAGTACATGCAAATAGGGTGGGTTCTAAAAGGTCCTTAAGCTTTGTAATCTCACTTGTTTTTAGAAAACACTTTCATTGGTCACATAAGCTTAAATAGGGTGGCTTAATCGGCTCCAAACGGTTGTTGCCCCACTACACTCGGAACTTATACAATAGCCCCCCTCCTAGGGTCCTAAGAGGGTCTAGGTATGACCGTATCTACCCTACAACTTTTATGCAACAAATCAAACCTTATGCCTCGATGTATGATATTTACAAAATAAATATACTAATTAAAAATATATATATACACGAAGCCAACAATAAATAAACAAATCAATATACAAAGAAATAAATAAATAAGTAAATAATGTAGGTAATTTGAAAAGCGGTTTTAATTTCGAAATGTTTTTAAGTGGTTAGCCCTCTTAACAGTCCCCAGTGGAGTCGCTAAGCTGTCGAGCCTGGTTTTTCACCCTCTTGGTTCATTTTATAAAATTAGGTCTTCTCTAAGCTGACCAGTATTAAACCCTTACCCATTTAATATTGACCCTCGACTAGGATTTAAAGAAGACCATTTTTTCTAACTTGAAAAGATTTGGAGTCACTACCCAACCAGAGTCGGGAAAAGGGGTTAAGTTATAACCAATTGGATGGATTGGTTATGACTTAGCTATTGGTCTATTGATTAAAAAACCAAATTATAAATACGGTTTTTTTAAAAACTAGAGATCTAGATCTGGGAGCTAATTTAATAAACTCGAAAAGGATACCACTTTTAACTTTCCGAATTTAACTTCACTTTTCAAATATACCCTTTTTAATTTCTAAAAAACATCTAATTATGATACATGGGACTAAATTGATTAATTTACATAAATATCTAAAAATGGAAAAAATAAAACTTTCCATATTTTAAGTCGCTTCGTACTTACGTACGGGTACCTATATATCCGCTATTCGGGATCAGACGTACATAGTTCTTTTATAAAAAACTTTAGTAGGTAGTTTGATTTAATTTTTGAAAAAGAGTCGCATTTACATTTTTACCCAATTCAATTTATTCAAGAAAATTCTTTTAAAGGGTCCTAATTAGTGTTTTTTTTTTGGAAACTCTAAAATAGTCCTAATTTGGAAAAAAGGTTTATTTATTTTTAGAAAGCTTAATTTTTCTAAGTGTGAAAACGATTTTTGTTTACTAACCTATTTATTTATTTTTATTTTTATTATATTATCTTATTTATTTTATACCTAATCTATCTATTTCTATTAAAATATATAAATAAACTACTTCCTTTCTTTCTTTCTTTTTTCTCTTTTTGTTTTTTCTTCTCTTTCTTTTTTTTCGTTCTTTTTTCTTTTTTTTTTCTTTTTCTCATTTATAACATTAATAAATAAACAAATGAATAAATAAATAAATAAGAAAAAAGAAAAACAGGGTCGAACGGCTTGGATTGGCTCACTTCGACTTAGATCAGCTCGGTCGGCTCACTGCGACTTGGATCAGCTCACTTCGGCTTGGATTGGCTCGGTCAGCTTGATTTGGCTCACTTCGGTTTAGATCGGCTTGGAGTTGGCTTGGTCGGCTCGAGAAATCCGATGGTGGTAGTTTTTGTAAAAACACCGTAGGGAATGCTATCCTAGAGAGAAAGGAACCGTGATAGACAGAGGAAACTTTGATTTTTGTTTTTCTGAAGAGTTTCAAATTTTTTGTTGTGTTTTGAAAATGAAGAGTAGACCCCTATTTATAAGTGTTATAGTCGTGTTAAGGATGGAAAAAATTAAATGCAATATGATTTTCTTCCAATTTTGGATTGGATGAACCTGGACAATATGTGGTGCTAAATACATAGCTGCGTGTGTATAAATGCGCCAGAGTGTGTCTACTATACTTAGAAGTGAGTTGGCAAATGACATGGCGATAACGTAGCCCATGATGTAGCGATGACATGGCAATAAAGTAAGAAAAGAAAATAAAAGATACATTTTGCACCTTCTATGGATTAAACCCAGGATCTCCAAGTCATGTGCAATATTAAGTCTGGATGCTTATCTAACTAAGCTATTGGTTTTTCCTTATTCATATGTGTAATTAATTGCACATATGGACTAGGTCAGCCTGTGCTAAATACAAATCTAAGCTTAGACCCAACAGTTTTTTATTCAAAACTAATGAAATTAAAATTATATTCTATTTAAATAACATAAAAAATTTATTATTTTCTAAATACCCTATTTTATTTTGTGACTTTTCAAATTTCTTATTTTTTTGTATTTTTTCTAAATTTCTTATTTTTTTGTGTTTTTTCCTATTTTTTTATATTTTTCTAGAATTCCTATTTTTTCTAAATTTCTTCATTTTTTGGGGCTTTCTTTAATTTTCTATTTTTTTGAACTTTTTCTAATTTATGACCCTATAACCTAATTTAAGAAATAAAAAGGGGACAAAAATTAGGTGTCTACACTTTGTTATATATTTAACATAAATAATAAATAAGGTATTAAATTTGTATCCATAAATGTAATTTAGCAATGATACCTAATTCATTAAATTATATCTTGTAAATGCGACTTTATTATAAATTATGATATCGCATCTTCAATATTCGATTTCACATTAGTGATTAAGTAATTAATTTTATCTCATTTGTATTAATATAATTTTTTTGAGAAGAATAGTGGATATGTGTTAAGCCCGAGAATCTAAACATAAAAGATTAATTAAATGATTAAGAATTTATTCATTTTCATTATGTCTTTAGGTTTACTTTTACCTATTAGTGTTTTCCAAGTATATATAGGTAAACATCATTAAAACAAAAAAAAAAATTATAAGTTGAAGAATACAAGCAAGTGGGAGAAACATTAAGATTTAGACTTAAGTAGTATTTAGTTATTAAAACCAGATAAAACAAGGAGAGTTGGACAGCATGAGTATAAGGTACATACAATAGTATAGCATTATTATAATATATTTGTTGTGTACACTAATGGATATTGATTTTTGTACCATTCCTTGTTTGGTATAATTAAAAGAAAAAACAGAAATCAATATTATATTTTGACATTTATACCTTTGATGTTATCTAATATTTATTTAATTACATGTTTATATTATTTAAAAATTACAAATTTCATATATTATATAATATTTATACTCTTAATATTGTCTAATATTTATTTAATTACATTTATATCCTCAATACTTGTATTTTTATCTAGTGAAGCTAATTTTTGTACCATATTTTAGATTTTATGAATTTTGAATATTTTGTCCAGTCCTTTAGATTCTTTTTTATCTAATAATTAAGCGCAATAACCAAACATTGGATCAAAAATTTTATCTAATCCAATCTAGTCCAATCTTATAAATTTTATGTAACCAAATGATACCTTAAACAGACTTTGTCTATTCCATAAATTAGAGCTACATTAAGGAATCCTAGTATGCATTGGCTTGATATTGGTAAAGTTCTTCACTTATTATGCTAATAAATTTGCTTCTCTGTCTAGACTATTCTTCAACTAATTGGTATGAAGTAGTATTTATTACATGCAACATTAATACATAGAATTTTATTTGAAGTGTATGAAATTCCCAAAGGCTTAAAGCTGATGTATGGGACGTTTATCCCTACATGTTACCCAGAGTGAATTCTAGAAAGAATTTCAAAAGGAATATGATCCGAACCATTAAAGAAAGAGGCCAATAAAAAAATCAAGATCGCCACCAAAGGAAATACCCATGATTGTAAAATAAATTTTTCATTCATGGAGAGAAATGACAACATAGGATCCAATAATGGCCCATGAAGAATAAGACATGCTACAACTATAAAAATCGCAAACATACCTCCGCATTTTGTCCCTAGAGGTAAGCAACCTAAAAGATGACCACAAGATTTATCAAGAACACTCTTGTAGAAAATGTTAAGAGATCATAACGTCCTTCTTATCAAGATAATAGAAGAAGAAAGGAAGAAAGACCTGATAGTTCCTCCAATAAGGTATTATTTTGTCACTTGGAGACAAGTAAGGTTTTTCTAAGTAGTTTATTCATAAATTAAGATGTTATTCCGTGAATGTTCATGCAATATTTAATACCCCTAACTATATGATTATGTGATCTCAGGTTTTGTTAAAAGCTAGCTACTCAGAAGTTGACTTTTCTAAAATTTGTGCAAATGTGCAATATAATGTCACACCTCGGATAGAAGAAGTTGTAACAGTCCCGTTATGTAAACTAACCTAAGATAGAAACTAGCCTCTTAGCTACTATGGTAAATATAATCTACATAAGGCCTACACAACTCAACCAACTTAAAGCATTTAGTTTGATACCTATCTATAATCAAACTTGCAGTATAGCTTTTCAAAATACCTATTCAAGATGACTTGTTGTTCAATAACATAATAGTATGTATATAAGTGTTTCCACACATAGGGTTATAATTTACATTTAGAGTATACAAAAGCCATAGGTCTCAAAGCTTATTTATAATAAGATAGAAAACTAGTAAGCACCCTAAGGAATTCCTAGTTGGTTTTCTCAAAATAAAAAAAAAAAAAAGTTAAAAACCTAGATTTAGTGAATTCTCCATTCCTCACTTTCCCAACCAACTACGCACCAATCTAAGGGTAGTGATATTTGTATATCCTGATCTCTCACTTGTCATCTACAAAAGAGTTTGTAGGGATGTAAGCTCAATTAACATAGTAAGTAGGATGAAGTCAAATGAGTACCAAACAATCACATACAAGGTTATTAATTATAATAAAATGCAATACAATCAATCACTTAAAACATCACACAATATTATCCGATCCATTGTAAGGTTAAAGAAATTGCATCTATTCCAAACCGAATGGAAGAGTTTACCGCGACTCAAAATTAGACTAAACTCGGGCTTATACAATAAAGAACACCCTCCTCCCATAAGTAGCTTCGAACCATATCCGCTACTCTTACCATGACCTCTTCGTCTATCACTTAGTTCAACTAAGAATGGAGAAAAGACAATTTTAGTTATCCTCATCGAAGGGGGTCAGTATTTAGTCTAACACTCCCAACCATTCCCCTAATAGTTGCTATGCATATCCTATTACATTAGTAGTTAGATCACTATTAGTTCCATTTAAGAGTGACTAGATAAGTTCACACAACACAATACTATAAAATCATTCAAAATAGCATGCCAGGGAGTTCAACTACTATCACAATTAGAATACCAACTACACACATGACATGCGCACAGACAGCTAATTTACAACCACAGGTAGAAGTATTAATAAGCCTCAACAAGTAGTAAAGCCACAATCCCAACTTATTTATCTTAACTCTCATTATGGAAGATCTTTATCACCAACGCTTTACTTACTGAGAAATCCTATATATACAAAACCCAAATTTAGCTTTCATACGAGTTATGAAAACGTTAGAGCTTTATCTACTCTTTCATTTCATTATGAAGTTACATATATATATATCTAAAGTATATTATTATTTTCCTTACATAATGAAATATAGTTTTATTATATAAATTATATTAATCTATTAAGTATCAATAATATATATAGTTATACTATTACTTATAATATATCATTTCAATTATATCGAAACGTACTTTTAATCAATTAACTTATGTTTCAATTACGATAAGGCTATCATAGTAGGTAAATTCTCATAATATTATAAAGATATGGGTTATATTACTTAGGATTATCTAATTTCAATAAACGTAGTGTTATTAAGTTCATACAAACTTGATGATACGTACTACAGGTTCTATTCCGAGAAATGACTTCTAAATGGTATTTCTAATTTCTAATATACATATATGCTCCTATAATAAGTATTATCATATTATATTCATTTTATGTAAACGGACTATATTTTATATAAGTTACTAATATAGCTTAATAATATATATAATATTTAATCCTAATCTGTGTATATCATAACCCGATCATATAATTATCATTAAATAAGTTAAAAATTCATTTTTACAAGATCTGAATAGCATGTACACATATAAGTTCTATTTCAATATTTATCACACTTTAACTTATTGTTATTACGAACGTGCCCCAGTTGGTAAATTAGGCTATTTTACCAAGTAAATTTGTAATAAATAACTCGAGTCACCAAATAATTCCTCAAAAATTTCTATGGACTCCTAAAAATATGGTCAATTCAATCAATACATGGTTCCATACTATCAAGATTATCGCTTATATGCTCATAATTACATTTTTACCCTTAAATTACATTTAATTAAACAAATATTATTCTTTTTATACAAAATTATTTTCAATATATCCTAACATTATTATGAATCACTAGAAGTCAATGTACATCTATTTCGTCAATTAATTTTATAAAAATTTATTTATTTAGTAATTTTTTCCCTAATTCTAACTAATTTTAGGGTTAAAAATTACATTAATCAAATGTAAATAAATTAAAAATCTGGATACGTAGCAATTAGATACATGTCATATGTATTCTATACAAAAATTTTGAGATAGAAACAACATTATTTAATACATTTATTTTCAATTTCAAAAATTAGATGAATAGTAATTTATTGAAGCAAGTATATAAAATATTCTTATTTTGAAAAAAAATATATAACACAAAAGTATATCTAAAATAACCTAGGAATAAAATTTTTCATAAATTTCTTGATTCATTTGATTTTTTAAAAACTAAATGAAAAACAAGATAGAAAATTAGATGATCTGTTCATCAAAACTTTAGTGGCTATTATCCAGTGGAGGGTAAGTCAAACCGATGCCATGTAGGGTAGGCAACTAGGGGTCGAGGGGTTCAACAACAAATTGCCTGGGGGTTAGGGAGCTAACCTCGCTTTGATCTTGCTTTATTTTTCTATTTTATTTTCCTAATTGTTATTAATTTTAATAAAATTTCCTATGAATTTTGATGTTGTCCAAAGTTGAATTGTGATGTCCCCTTGTGTTTTTGTAGCTGTACAAGTCTATTTTTCCTTGTTAAGTAGGCTTCTTCCTTTTTTTTATGTTTATCCAAAATAGAATGAGGTGGCTTGTTCATTTTTTTCCACTTAATGACTCATGTTTGATCCAATTCAAGCTTGCCATGTTGGTTTCAATGTTTTTCCATATGTTTCCTTATAAATTGGTTAAGGTTTGATTGGTTTTTAGGCTAATTATTGATAACTATGTGTATTGTATAATATTTGGTAATTTTATTAATATATAAGTATAGATCCAATATATATATTACACATAATGAGTGTTTACATACATATAATCATGTTTCGAGCATATTTTTTTTATTTTTAAGATATATTTCCTATTTATTTTTATGAGTTTATCTCAAATTATATATAATTATATAATTTTGTGTTGATTTACAAGTATAAATATTATATATACCTAGTATATTCATAAAAATATGTATATATTTATTTAGTATATTATACCATATTATTTCTTTTTTAGCCTAATTAACTTATCTCTAAATTCTCGTTGTATTCAAACTCAATTTTAAGAGTTCCAATAAGTTTTATACTATATTATATAATCACACTTCTAAGGCTAAAATTAAAATTTTGATTTATTATTTTTACGATCTAACTTCACTAAGTTACTTTAACTAATTTTTTTATCCTAGTCGTAAAACTTATACTTAGCCTAAATGTGATTTTTAGAGCTTACATATAATTCAAGAGGAATGTATGAATATTTTGGAGTATTCCAAGTAGTAAAACTAGTGTTGAGAATTATGTGTTACACATTAATGAAGGAGTTGGTGACAATGTGTAAAATGTTTAATTAAATATTCTAACTCCAAGTACAAGTTGAAAGGTATTAAAAAGGATATTAGGAAAATAAAGTCATTGCAATTGATTTTTGAGGAAGAAACTTCTTGTAAGGGCAGAAGATTATAAATCTCCGTAAATTTAGCCTTTAGATATGGAGTCAAGCTCAAGTACCATATGTATTTTCTCAAGTCAACAAAACCTCATAAATTTAAACCAATTAAATTTTCAAATTTGAAATTTAAAATGAATACGAAAAATCCTAATATACAATTTAAAGACTCTAATCACGTAAAAAAACCTTAAACTCTATGTACATATACTTATATGAAATTGAACTCGAACCTAGTCAAGACCCTAAATCTTAAACCTTAAGAATAGAAAATTCTAAAAATTTATCCTAATACCAATAAAACCTTAGTTTGAAAAAATTATTACCAAAAATCCCCAAAATCGCATAAACTCACATATAAACAATTAAAGATAATTTTAAATAATAATAATTAGCCAAGCTAAAGCAATTAAATTAGTAAATAAATAAAACTACAAAAATCATCCTACATGTATAGAAGTGGAGTTACCAATGTGTGCATATATATATATATATATTAAATAATTTATCTCCTTTTCTTAATTTATCATATGATATATTTTATTATATTACATACTATATGTATGCATCCTTGTCTAACTAAATACCTTAACGAAGTAATATTTTATTCATTTTTCTCATGCAACTAAGATAATATTATTCCCTTAGAATCCAACCAACCTTCCTATCCAAGGCCCCATCATTCCCTAAGCCTACCCTTAAGTGATATGACAAGAAAGACAAATCAAATCCCTTCCCTATCCCTTAATTTTTGTAGCAAGAAAGGAGGCTACTTGTGCCATCATTTCAAGTACAAAAATCAAACAACACATCCCCATTTTATTTCTAATTCACATCTAGAACTTGCAACCCATTCCCTTCATTTTTCTTTCAAAATTTCACAAACAAACACACCTAAAACTCTTGCTTCTACTCCCCCAAACAACTAACACCTAGCTCCATCCTCCTTTACAATTTTTTTCTTTTGTTTGTCTTCATTTTTCCAACATAAAATCTACTACATCCTTCCACAAATTTCCCACCAACACCTAGCAAATACAAGAAGATCTCAAGGAGTAGAAGCAACAAGCAAGAGTCAACAAGAAGCTTCCAAACCATTCCTTTTTCAAGTCTCCAACCAAGAGCAAATATAGAAAATTTTTCATCCATTATTCTTCTTTGTAGTTTTCCTTTTTCTCAATGTATTTTACAAGTTCTTATAAACAATTTTCATGTATCTTTTCTTTATATTGTATTAGGAGAGTCCATTAAGAGTTGTATGTAGATGTAAGTGTGATTTTTTTATATAACAAAAAAAAAACAAAAGAAAAATGTAATGTATATATACTATGTGTACTTTGTAAGAGATGTGTTTCCTCAAGAGTCTAGCAAAAATTTTACTCAATATATATATATATATATATATATTCATTATATACATCAATTAGGCCCAAAATACATGTATAATAATCCCTTAAATGTGTTATGATTTTCTACACAACTTATAATGTATAACAAAATAGGTATATATATGTATAATTTTTTTGAAAAGATAATTGTACCATGGAAAAATTTTTAGAAATTTTCTATATATGTTTCATTTCTATTTTCTAGGCTAAAGTACAAAAATACAAAAAATAAATGTATATATTTCGAAAATGATATATGTTTCGAAAATAAAGTGTAGGTATATATATATATATATAGATCCACATATACAGCTACATATACAAGGATTTGAGAATTTTTTTAATTTTTTAATTTTTACTTTATATTTTTTTGGACTTAAAATAGTAAAATATGAAAAATAGGCATGTTTATGTATATATATATTTATATATATTAATAATACTATATATATACATGTGAGCATTTCGATGACTATTATACTTGGTTGCGCTTGTAGATTAGTAGCACTTAATTGTAGAATTAATATTAACTGTTTGCATAAGGATTCCGATACCATACATGTAATTGATTATTACTTGCCTTAGCTACCAAAATATCATAAAATATATGAAACAAATTAAGTGAGGAGTTAATAGTTTTTTTTTATATGATGATTGTTTGTGACGATTGGTTGGCCACTTGAGTAACCCAAACCTAATTATATTCAACACATTAAATTAAATAATCATACATACTACGCATCAATAAGGATATAATGGAAGTGACATCACATGTGTAGGATGGAGGGGTCTTGCAAGTGTCATGATTATTATTATTTGAGATTTCACATGATGCATACATGCAACATGATCTCGCCCTAACCTACAAGCTTACTAAGCACTGGAGGTATCATCCGCATAGCTAAAGGCCATGTCCTAGAGTCCACTACCTAGGTATGACTAGATTGCATGTGCTACTCAAATTTCATACTCATGACGTAAGTTGAATCACAAAGAGAGAGAGAGAGAGAGAGAGAGAGAGAATATTGATCGTCGTATGAGGTTATTTGATGGTTTAAAGGTTGAAGCGACTAAAGCTTGAGTCTGACGAACCATCATCTCCAATCATAACTATGGAGGGCGAAAATCTGAGCTATATATGATTTTTAGATGGCCATATATATGTTTGTTGCATTCATACAATTTGTTTGCATTTATATGGTTACTAATTTTGCTTGCTTGCTTTTGCTTAAAAAGTATAATAGGAGCAATATCTTACTAAGCTAGGTGTAACTTACCCCCTTAAAGTTTATTTTATAGGTTAGTTAAAAGATGGAACTACACTAAGACTTGAGTACAAAGATAATAGACAAGTAGGAATCAAAAGATAATGTATCTAATGATACTTTTATAATAAATATCCAATATAAAAATTTGAAATTTACATACCAAATCTCATTGTTTGGTAAAAGATATTAATTCTCTACAGTTTTAATGATCGTGGAATAGTAGCTATTCATAATTATTTATATTTTATGTTGAATTAATAAATTACATATTGAAAGCAATAGTGATCAATTGGTTAAAGTCTTACAATCCTTAACTTGCAAGGTAATTTTGATATTATGATTATACACATGATATAAAGATTTTAGATCATCATACTAGACTCTCTTTAAGGTTGTTATAATCTCAATGTCCATTAAAACTTACTGTGCTTTGTTGAGAATGACTAGTTTAGAAAATCAATAATTAAATTGAATATATATGGTCTATAATATTAGAAAGAGGTTATCTTATAATTATGTGAACAGATTGTAAACACACAGCGTGTTTTTTATTTTGAGACGCTTATGTAGGAAAGGGTAAGAATTGATTATCCTTGTTCAGGCAAGAAATGAGCTTTTGGCTGCTGGGATATGCAATAAGACCTTTATAATAAAACCTCTCCAACTTTGAGTAAGGATATAAATAAGTAAAAATCCTAAATTTGTTACGTGGTTATAATGTCAAAATAAAAAAATAATTTTCGTTTAGTTTGGCTTAGAAAATTGTGTGGCTCATCAAGTGTCCCTTAAAAGGATACCAGATCAATTAAATGTTCTTTATTAATAGTTTGAACAATATTTTGAATTTGAATTTGTTGATTATAAGAACTATTAACTATTTTTTTTAACCAACTATTACCTGTTATAATTAAATTACAACTAGAAAATGGAAGATTCTAACCTAGTCTATTTTATTAAAAAAACTGGTGTTTATGTTATAAGACTACAATAGCCTTGATAAAAACTATAAGTAATTGAATCTTTGAAATACCCAATAAATATCTGATCACATATTTGTGGAGTCAATTAAGTTATATGTGGAAATTTAATCAATTAGATAATAGACTATACAGCAAAATTAATGTGGGAATTTAATGGCAACAATTACCGACCATAAAATGGGAAACTTGAGCCTTATCTTATGTTCTATAAATAGGGTTTAAGTCCTCTTTTATAGTCCAATCCAATAAGGAATCACTTACTAGAATAGAAGAACTGTTGCTCTTATGTCACACCACCACCAAGTTAGCTGGTCAAACTCAATTTTAATTTCTCTTCTTGCAATATCACTTTGTGTATAAAAATACAACATACTCATAGGTGATATTCGGTTGCCCGATTTTTATATTACAATATAGAATAAATTCTTTAATCCATTTCTTAGCTTACATATCTAGCAAAGTTAATGGACAAGAGAGCCTTAAGGTACTGTATTAAAACTAAAACAATTTATATAATATATTTAATGGTATAAAAATCTAAGTCATGATTTGAAATAAATATATTTTTCAAATTTTAAAAATAATTTTACACCAAGTATATCAGAGTATTGAAAGCCATTGTAATTTATAATATAAACAATTAACTTCTCGAGCATTTAATTTAATCATAAAATTTTATATTCAATATTACATATATCAAACATGATATAAGGGAATTATTCTATCCTATTCTCTTTGTATTGTACCATCTAATTTTATCAACCAATTACCACTGTAATCTAGATGAGATATGGATTAGGAATTTTCACACTATCTAGCTCAAAAGCGATCCTAAAAATCAATCTATTCGTGCATGAAACTGCGGGATTCTCTTGTTAAATCAAATTCTTGAAAACTAAACGTTCTTCCAATCTGCATACTGTAGCAACATCCTATGGTGTTTTAAATGAAAAAGGAAAGGAAATAATGAATAGCACGAAGACTTGAGATGATATGTTTATATATTTTCATTGATTTTTCCCAATGTGTATACAAGGGCACATATTTACCTCCCCTTGTCTTAGTAGGGAAAAAATAGAATAAATTATCTTCTTTAAAAATTTTGAAAATTACAAGCGACTTCCAATTTTTTTTAAAAGTTAATACTTTCCGAAAAACTGATGTAACAGCTTGCGTATATGGATGCTCTTTCCCCGTTTTCCAAAGGTCACCGATTTTATTTTGGCAATCAAATAAACATATTGAATTAAATAATATAGAAAACACTAAATAAAAGCCAAAAAAGAAATGCAAGAAATTAATAAAATGCAGGAAATTAAAAGAAAATAAAAAAGAAACCTCTACGTGGTCGTTATCCATTAGGCCCTACCTAGAATGACCGGCAACGCCACATTTTTTTTTTAGGTCGCGACTGAAGTAAGGGATAAAACTTAAACGAGGGAGAAATATCAATGCACTCGAGTAACTAGTTTTCAGAGAGAGAATGTAATACCCAAAGTCTCCACAAGATCGAAACATGATGAGCATCCTTATTTCGATTTCCCATTTATCCTCACAATTTGTGTTTCCTCGTATCTAGAGCTATAAATGAATCGAGTCGCTCTATAGGTTTAAACTTGATTGGCTCAAAGATTATTAAACTGGAGCTTGAGCTTGAGCTTAACCTTGAGCTGAGCTTTTTATCGAGCCTATAATTGAGGTTTAAGATCAACTCATTTAGATGAATGAGCATTGTCTTAAACTTAAACTTAACTCGTTTATTAATCGAGTTTAAGTTGAGCCAAATCTAAAGTGAGCTAATCTTAAGTCTACTTACTAGTCTAAGGTAGTATTTAATTATAAAGATTGAATAGAATAAAGAAACCCAAACATAATAAGTGTAAAAAGGATTGAATAATACAAGTTTATTGTACCATGTTTGATTTGCACGATACTGGACACAAGATTTATATTAAAAAAAATTAATTATTTGTATTATAAAATAAATCATTTTTAAAATATTAATAAAAATAATATTAATTAATTCAANCAACACCTAGCAAATACAAGAAGATCTCAAGGAGTAGAAGCAACAAGCAAGAGTCAACAAGAAGCTTCCAAACCATTCCTTTTTCAAGTCTCCAACCAAGAGCAAATATAGAAAATTTTTCATCCATTATTCTTCTTTGTAGTTTTCCTTTTTCTCAATGTATTTTACAAGTTCTTATAAACAATTTTCATGTATCTTTTCTTTATATTGTATTAGGAGAGTCCATTAAGAGTTGTATGTAGATGTAAGTGTGATTTTTTTATATAACAAAAAAAAAACAAAAGAAAAATGTAATGTATATATACTATGTGTACTTTGTAAGAGATGTGTTTCCTCAAGAGTCTAGCAAAAATTTTACTCAATATATATATATATATATATATATACATTATATACATCAATTAGGCCCAAAATACATGTATAATAATCCCTTAAATGTGTTATGATTTTCTACACAACTTATAATGTATAACAAAATAGGTATATATATGTATAATTTTTTTGAAAAGATAATTGTACCATGGAAAAATTTTTAGAAATTTTCTATATATGTTTCATTTCTATTTTCTAGGCTAAAGTACAAAAATACAAAAAATAAATGTATATATTTCGAAAATGATATATGTTTCGAAAATAAAGTGTAGGTATATATATATATATATAGATCCACATATACAGCTACATATACAAGGATTTGAGAATTTTTTTAATTTTTTAATTTTTACTTTATATTTTTTTGGACTTAAAATAGTAAAATATGAAAAATAGGCATGTTTATGTATATATATATTTATATATATTAATAATACTATATATATACATGTGAGCATTTCGATGACTATTATACTTGGTTGCGCTTGTAGATTAGTAGCACTTAATTGTAGAATTAATATTAACTGTTTGCATAAGGATTCCGATACCATACATGTAATTGATTATTACTTGCCTTAGCTACCAAAATATCATAAAATATATGAAACAAATTAAGTGAGGAGTTAATAGTTTTTTTTTATATGATGATTGTTTGTGACGATTGGTTGGCCACTTGAGTAACCCAAACCTAATTATATTCAACACATTAAATTAAATAATCATACATACTACGCATCAATAAGGATATAATGGAAGTGACATCACATGTGTAGGATGGAGGGGTCTTGCAAGTGTCATGATTATTATTATTTGAGATTTCACATGATGCATACATGCAACATGATCTCGCCCTAACCTACAAGCTTACTAAGCACTGGAGGTATCATCCGCATAGCTAAAGGCCATGTCCTAGAGTCCACTACCTAGGTATGACTAGATTGCATGTGCTACTCAAATTTCATACTCATGACGTAAGTTGAATCACAAAGAGAGAGAGAGAGAGAGAGAGAGAGAGAATATTGATCGTCGTATGAGGTTATTTGATGGTTTAAAGGTTGAAGCGACTAAAGCTTGAGTCTGACGAACCATCATCTCCAATCATAACTATGGAGGGCGAAAATCTGAGCTATATATGATTTTTAGATGGCCATATATATGTTTGTTGCATTCATACAATTTGTTTGCATTTATATGGTTACTAATTTTGCTTGCTTGCTTTTGCTTAAAAAGTATAATAGGAGCAATATCTTACTAAGCTAGGTGTAACTTACCCCCTTAAAGTTTATTTTATAGGTTAGTTAAAAGATGGAACTACACTAAGACTTGAGTACAAAGATAATAGACAAGTAGGAATCAAAAGATAATGTATCTAATGATACTTTTATAATAAATATCCAATATAAAAATTTGAAATTTACATACCAAATCTCATTGTTTGGTAAAAGATATTAATTCTCTACAGTTTTAATGATCGTGGAATAGTAGCTATTCATAATTATTTATATTTTATGTTGAATTAATAAATTACATATTGAAAGCAATAGTGATCAATTGGTTAAAGTCTTACAATCCTTAACTTGCAAGGTAATTTTGATATTATGATTATACACATGATATAAAGATTTTAGATCATCATACTAGACTCTCTTTAAGGTTGTTATAATCTCAATGTCCATTAAAACTTACTGTGCTTTGTTGAGAATGACTAGTTTAGAAAATCAATAATTAAATTGAATATATATGGTCTATAATATTAGAAAGAGGTTATCTTATAATTATGTGAACAGATTGTAAACACACAGCGTGTTTTTTATTTTGAGACGCTTATGTAGGAAAGGGTAAGAATTGATTATCCTTGTTCAGGCAAGAAATGAGCTTTTGGCTGCTGGGATATGCAATAAGACCTTTATAATAAAACCTCTCCAACTTTGAGTAAGGATATAAATAAGTAAAAATCCTAAATTTGTTACGTGGTTATAATGTCAAAATAAAAAAATAATTTTCGTTTAGTTTGGCTTAGAAAATTGTGTGGCTCATCAAGTGTCCCTTAAAAGGATACCAGATCAATTAAATGTTCTTTATTAATAGTTTGAACAATATTTTGAATTTGAATTTGTTGATTATAAGAACTATTAACTATTTTTTTTAACCAACTATTACCTGTTATAATTAAATTACAACTAGAAAATGGAAGATTCTAACCTAGTCTATTTTATTAAAAAAACTGGTGTTTATGTTATAAGACTACAATAGCCTTGATAAAAACTATAAGTAATTGAATCTTTGAAATACCCAATAAATATCTGATCACATATTTGTGGAGTCAATTAAGTTATATGTGGAAATTTAATCAATTAGATAATAGAC
This sequence comes from Lumnitzera littorea, assembly GCA_024138015.1. NCBI lineage: Eukaryota > Viridiplantae > Streptophyta > Magnoliopsida > Myrtales > Combretaceae > Lumnitzera > Lumnitzera littorea. Next base: position 84,100,700 of record JAMXBB010000005.1, read on the forward strand.
TATACAGCAAAATTAATGTGGGAATTTAATGGCAACAATTACCGACCATAAAATGGGAAACTTGAGCCTTATCTTATGTTCTATAAATAGGGTTTAAGTCCTCTTTTATAGTCCAATCCAATAAGGAATCACTTACTAGAATAGAAGAACTGTTGCTCTTATGTCACACCACCACCAAGTTAGCTGGTCAAACTCAATTTTAATTTCTCTTCTTGCAATATCACTTTGTGTATAAAAATACAACATACTCATAGGTGATATTCGGTTGCCCGATTTTTATATTACAATATAGAATAAATTCTTTAATCCATTTCTTAGCTTACATATCTAGCAAAGTTAATGGACAAGAGAGCCTTAAGGTACTGTATTAAAACTAAAACAATTTATATAATATATTTAATGGTATAAAAATCTAAGTCATGATTTGAAATAAATATATTTTTCAAATTTTAAAAATAATTTTACACCAAGTATATCAGAGTATTGAAAGCCATTGTAATTTATAATATAAACAATTAACTTCTCGAGCATTTAATTTAATCATAAAATTTTATATTCAATATTACATATATCAAACATGATATAAGGGAATTATTCTATCCTATTCTCTTTGTATTGTACCATCTAATTTTATCAACCAATTACCACTGTAATCTAGATGAGATATGGATTAGGAATTTTCACACTATCTAGCTCAAAAGCGATCCTAAAAATCAATCTATTCGTGCATGAAACTGCGGGATTCTCTTGTTAAATCAAATTCTTGAAAACTAAACGTTCTTCCAATCTGCATACTGTAGCAACATCCTATGGTGTTTTAAATGAAAAAGGAAAGGAAATAATGAATAGCACGAAGACTTGAGATGATATGTTTATATATTTTCATTGATTTTTCCCAATGTGTATACAAGGGCACATATTTACCTCCCCTTGTCTTAGTAGGGAAAAAATAGAATAAATTATCTTCTTTAAAAATTTTGAAAATTACAAGCGACTTCCAATTTTTTTTAAAAGTTAATACTTTCCGAAAAACTGATGTAACAGCTTGCGTATATGGATGCTCTTTCCCCGTTTTCCAAAGGTCACCGATTTTATTTTGGCAATCAAATAAACATATTGAATTAAATAATATAGAAAACACTAAATAAAAGCCAAAAAAGAAATGCAAGAAATTAATAAAATGCAGGAAATTAAAAGAAAATAAAAAAGAAACCTCTACGTGGTCGTTATCCATTAGGCCCTACCTAGAATGACCGGCAACGCCACATTTTTTTTTTAGGTCGCGACTGAAGTAAGGGATAAAACTTAAACGAGGGAGAAATATCAATGCACTCGAGTAACTAGTTTTCAGAGAGAGAATGTAATACCCAAAGTCTCCACAAGATCGAAACATGATGAGCATCCTTATTTCGATTTCCCATTTATCCTCACAATTTGTGTTTCCTCGTATCTAGAGCTATAAATGAATCGAGTCGCTCTATAGGTTTAAACTTGATTGGCTCAAAGATTATTAAACTGGAGCTTGAGCTTGAGCTTAACCTTGAGCTGAGCTTTTTATCGAGCCTATAATTGAGGTTTAAGATCAACTCATTTAGATGAATGAGCATTGTCTTAAACTTAAACTTAACTCGTTTATTAATCGAGTTTAAGTTGAGCCAAATCTAAAGTGAGCTAATCTTAAGTCTACTTACTAGTCTAAGGTAGTATTTAATTATAAAGATTGAATAGAATAAAGAAACCCAAACATAATAAGTGTAAAAAGGATTGAATAATACAAGTTTATTGTACCATGTTTGATTTGCACGATACTGGACACAAGATTTATATTAAAAAAAATTAATTATTTGTATTATAAAATAAATCATTTTTAAAATATTAATAAAAATAATATTAATTAATTCAATATTATAATATGGAAGAGTATTTTTAAAAATACAAAACATTTTTTCTTTTATCTAATAAATTTTATTTTTGCACCATGTTGTAAATGTGATAAAATTTGGACCTTTTATCCAATTCATTAGCTCAATTCATTGTCTAGTTATCCAATAAAGTTACAAACTAAATATGAGACAAAATTTTTTATCCATTTTAATACCACAAAATTGCACAAATAAATGCTACCTAAGTATACAAAATAAAGAAATAGATTAATAAATAAATTAATAAATAGTAAATAAGAATTAAATTATATATCATATATAATCCTATAACATAATAAATTTTTATACATATTATATAAATATTAGTCTTTATATTTTAATAATATGTAGTATATATTAAATAATATATAAACTCTTTGTAATATACATAAAAAACTTATAAACTTATTCACAAATCTAATCGAACTGACTCATGAGCTTGAATTAGAGTTTAAGTTTGACTCATTTAGATAAATAAATTTTATCTTAACTAAATTTAACTCATTTATTAATCAAACCGAGTTTAAAATAAGCTCGAAAACAGCTATACTTATTTACAGCCCTTCTCCAATCGGCTGTGGGGGTGACACGATTACCTTTTTTCACAAATTGCATTTAATGGCTTAGCCAATTAGGCCTCTTTACTCAATAATGTTGCGATATGCATCCACGTAATGGTCTCAGGTGCCGCATCGTACTCGCTACAGTACAAACCAACGAGGAATATCCAACATAACAAGCGATTTTAGTTCGGAGTTTTGTAGAAACTGCATTTATAGAGATGGCCTTAAATGGGCAAAAACCTTACAAGCTATAACCAACCCGTGCAATTTTCTTTTTTCTGTTATTTTCTTGCTTTTTCCTTTTTTTCTTAAAAAATAGTTTTCTCTTTTAGTATTTTTAATATTGGCTAATTAATATATTGGATTATTTTTCATAAAAACATTAGAATTACCACAGTAGCTTTTGGAGGATGGAAGGATGAGTGCAGACTTTTTAAAAAAGCAGTATCCAGCGTTTCGGCCTTTAGTTTCACGATATGGTCTTGGGCTACGAACCCAGAAGATCAATGTGGCCCACACCCAATGTCAAGCCCTGTTGCTTTCCTTTATGCGGTCCAACAACGCCCACTGTCTTTGTCTGCATCTTGAGTGCTTCCCTTTGAAATTGTCTTCATATCTGAGCCTTCCCGAAACTGAAAGGATAAATTGGACTAAATACCCACGTCAGTCGGGGAGACCGCACCAGGGCAAATTGAGGCACCCAACCTGGCTTTTTAATAGACTAAACTTTCTTCTTTCTTTTTTTTTTTTTTTCTTTTGTCTTAATAATGGATTCAAAATGAATCAATTTTTAGTGGTATTTTGATTCTTAGATTTTAGATTCCATTCAAACTGTACAAATGATAATATATTTTCAATATATTGTTAAATTAAGACTTAAACTCCTTATATATATAATTAAACATAGTATATTGTATAGTATACATATATATACGGATTGTATGGTTCATATATTGAATTATATATTTTATGCGATAAATAACTAAATGTGTTTTTTTTTTTTTATATTATACACCTTTCATAGAATCTGCATATAGAAGTCACAAATAAATATGATACATGCATATATATATATATATATATATTATGAGATATGTTAAAATAAATTATACATTTATTATTCAAAGCATCTATGAAAAATAAAATTCCAAAGTATACGTCATATTCACAACCCAAGACAAGACTAGGGAAAGTGTCAAGTCCAATTTATGAACCGATCGGACCTAGCCCACCAATTCAATGAACCGGCCTAAACCCAATTTGGTTGGGTCTAACCCGTAATTAGACCCAATGGGTCCATACAGGTCACAAGTAGTAACCCACCTAAACCAACAGTTCAATCCGTCGGTTTGACCCGGTTTAGTAAGAAAAAGAAAAAGAAAAAGATAAATTTTTAAAAAAAGATTTTCAATTGATTAGCACTTACAATTTTTCTCCTATTTATTTTACGTATTCGACACTTAAATTAGATAATTTTTTTTTTTAAAAAAAAAACCTAATCAGCTTTTTTTCAAATCTAAGAGTTAGCAATATTACTATTATTTTAGAAAACGAAAGTGTTAAAATAAAAATTAGTTTGTACTATATGAATTTTTTAAAAGAAATTGAAATAATTAATAACGTAAACATGACAGTTTTTCTCAAATATAAAAATAGGGCAACATAATAAAGAATTTAAAAAATATATAAAAATTATTTTGGAACTATAATCGTGTAGTTTTGTGTACTGGATACGTAAGCAAATACTAACATTGCACAACCAAAAAAATTTAATTTTGAAGTCATTTGAAATATAATAAACGTATTCTCATTATATCTCGTGTACAATATAATTTGTCAATTTATAATTTATGGTACAATATCATTACATAACAGAATATTATACAAACGTTTACTATCCAAATTTAAGTTTCCTTCAAATTTCAAATTCACATGTATTAATACGCATAATTCAGAAAAAGAGAAAAATGAAACTAACTAGGAAAAGGGAAAAAGTTACAAAAAAAAAAAAATGGATAGGTGATGGGCCATTGAACTGACCCGTAAACCAATAAGTCTATTGAATCAGTCTAAAGCCGGCCCTAGCCACGTCGATCACGATTCCCCAATCCCTAAGCTTGTGACCCAACAAGCCCGTATTGGGTTTGATCTAGCCCTAAGTCTACCCAAGACAAAGGGTGCAACCACTCAATGACATACTTCTATTAATAATAGAAATGGGGAGAACGCCGAAATTACTACACTTATAGAGTAAGTTGGTAAATGTCATATGAGTCCAATTATTAATTGTCGAATTTAATAACTTTTACCTCTAATGATTCATACTTATACTTTTGATCCAATAAGCATTTACCACATAATTTCTCAAAGATGGTGAATATAGTAAATATGTAAGTAAAAATTTGATTAAGTAAGGAATTTAGTAATTTTAAACTCTTGATGTAAATTTTTACAAATGATTTACCAGCTTTAAATTTTGGACGTAAATCCAGAAAAATGTCTAAAATCTAAGGATCTTATTTGACATTATATCATAGAACTATGCAAAAGTTTCAAAAACAACTAATATAAAAATAATAATAATAATAATAATAGACATCTAATGAAAGTCTCCATATAAGTCTGAATAGTCTACATGAATGACAAAAAATATATATAAATTGTCACAAAATATTTTAATAAGAACACAAAATACTAATGACCCATTTACTTGACTTCACAAAGATAGAATAAAATGACTATTCTTCACGTGTAAACTTATTCGAATATTTGGTTAGTGAAATTACTATTCTATGGAATTTCTATTACTAGACAATGAGGAATTACAATTTGATTACACAACCAAGAGTTTGATTAGTGAAATTAATCTTTTATAGAATTGCTAGTACTAGACAGTGAAGAATCGCAATTCTAATAACCACAATTCCTTTACATGACCAAGAGAATAATTATTTTCTGATTTTTTTATAACATATTTTTATATTTCTTTATAATATCTCAAAATAACTTCAAGAGACAATTATTACTTTTCTATTTCATCTCTAAAAAGTTGCAATTCTACTATAAGTCCATAGAATTAGCTAAGGCATTAGCTTTTGAAAGGATTAGTATATCAATCCAAATCGCACGGACTATACCTCCTCAGTACAAGTTATCTTGTAGCTCATTGTAATATATCATATGAAGTACAATGGGTTTTCTATTAAACTCACCACATAACCACTGCATGATACACAAAAAAGACATGGCATATCATATGCAAATACCAAGTCATTAAACAGAGTGGACAAGGTTTATTAAGTTATATTTACTAGGTGTCACTTACAACATAATCTTGAGAATCTTAGTATCTCAAGATTTAGAGTAATTTAGACTAGAATTACGAATGATTTATGTTGATCATGTGAAGACCAACTAAAGAATTTGAGATCGGGACAGGCTAAACTTCACCTTCTTTTCTCTAATACTTGCAAAAAGGCCCCTATGGACTAAGCCATGGGAGCCTTCGAACACTTAAACTAGTAAGGAGGACCAAGAAAAAGAAAGATGAGTACTAAGGACTAAGTAGATCATGCTTACCGAGTGCATGTGTGTTTACTTGCTCAATTCTTGAATGAGAAGGAGAAGAGGTTTTAGAAGGTGAGGAAGAGAGATAAAGAAAGGGGTTCTAGAGAGTTAGGTTTAAGATCCTCTTACTTATTGGCACCAGGCACCTTTTATGCAATTTACCTGAACACATGGTGATTAGGGGCTTATTTGTACTAATTGCTAGTAGACAGTGCACTTTACAGTAAGAGATAAGGCTTCACTACAAGCAGCATGCCATGGCCAACAACACCACCTAATATGCAGCTTAGTGATCTAATAGGGTTAGAGGTATTTAATATGTTATCCGTACCATAGATATTAGATGCTCAGTAATGAGTTGTAGTAGGTTGTAATTGCAAAAGACAAAAGCTAGGTCGAGGTGCTCATCAAGGGTTCAATTAGTGCTTGATGGAAGGAGTTAAGCCTAAGCTTATATTAGGTAATTAGCTCATTAGTCGGGGACTAATGGGAATCGAGCTACTGGCCCTTTAACTTGTAGTCGAGCTCGAGGACTGAAAGACTTGAGGAGACAAATTCTTCTACTGCAACCGACTTTTACCAATACCAAGTACTTCCTTACTAAGTCACTCCCTAAGCCGTACCAAATGATTGTCAATCTCTCGTAGATAGAATGCTAAGAAACGGATGGTCGAGATAACATCCAATCCTCCCTTATGCTTGACCACTTACTTGACACTACCTTTGCTGCTATGCCAAAAGAGAGACCCTAGACTACATAAGCCATCCCTGTTCGGACAAGCTAGTTGGCCATACTACTTTGTCTGCATCTTCTAATAACCTCACCAATATAGCATCCCCACGTATATAGGACTACATATAGAATCCACCCCTCTAATTATTGCTTCTATGAATATTCATTTTTATCCTTTTGTATTATTGTACATTACTACTTTGGGGTAGCACCCATTTTGTCTTTTCCCCTTTTAGGTAAGTTGCCCTAAATTCTTGGATATAAATACCCTTTATATTTGTAAGCCGCAGGCAAACAAATCATCATTAATACACTTTAGTATTTTCCTTTCTTAGTGTAAACACTTTGCTGTTTTATGCTTAGCATCACTCTTATTCTTTCCCTTAAACAAGGTTAGGTGGCAAGTAAACTCATCGGACCAATTAATGCATCATATCGAATTGTGCCATGAGTCCTCGGAAGTTCTATTAGTGCATCGTATCCTCTGGAGTTGTTTGTGGGTTTTACTTAGCTTTCATTTGTCACTATTCTTTCATGCATTTTCCCCATTACTCTTTTCTAGCTTTCTGTAAGCTTGGACCCATCTAGCGATCGACCTTATCAGTTCTTAGTCACAATTCACACCATCTTAGTATCAAAGCAGAGGTTTTGTTTAAGTTGTTGGTTCTTCTAGAGTTCTGATCATACTCTATTTTGTGTGTGTGAAATGGAGTAAGCTACTGTATTCATCTTAATTGCTAAGTTTGCTAGCTGTTGATTTTCTGGTTAGCGAGAGTGTTTATTTGAACTTTGAATCAATAAAGAAAATGATGGATCCAAGTGTAAATGTTGGTGCTAGAGATAACAACAATAGAGTTGTCCACTACGGACGACAGTCACAAAAGACACCAAGAAGTACTAACGAGAGACTTAATGAGGTGGCTAACCTCTTAATAGATCTAACTCGAGTTATTCATGCGTTAGCTTACCAACCTACTGAGGCTACGCAAAATACCTTATATGTTACTCAACCTATTAGAAGTCAAAATCAAGCCTAACTAGTTCAAGGTGGTGGATTAGGCAGATGAGCAAAGCGAATGATAGACCTAAGAGAGATTGGTGAAGAGGACGAAGAAGAAGAGTATTTTAAAGAAGAGTGTATGCAAATCCCTAAAGCATCTAACCATGTGAAGCTTCAGATTGTGAGTTTCAATGGATTTAAGAATGTTAATGAATATCTAGAATGGGAAGAGAAGGTAGAACGTGTGTTTGATTACTATTAGTACGAGGATTATGAGAAAGTGAGAACTATTGCTGTTGAGGTTTTCGAATATGCCACCATGTAGTAGAAGAACTTTCAAGTAATGAGAAGACAAGAGGGCTACAGAGAGATGACAAGAGGGCTATAAAGAGATTAACACTTGGCCCGAGATGAAGAGAGTACTCAAAAATAGGTTCATATTGGAAACTTATCTTCAAGATACCTTCACTCAACTGTAGGAACTGAGACAAGGAGGTCAAACTATTGACGAGTATGTTCAAGAGTTTCAAATGCTCATGATCTGTTGCGAGGTAAAGGAAGCACCAGCTCAAATTGTGTCAAGATTTATTATTAGACTGAGAGGTGATATTTGGGACATTGTAGAGCTTCAACGATTCACCACAATGAATGAAGTTGTTAAGATTGCCCAGCGAGTGGAGAGGTAGAGAAAAGACCGAGTGCCGACCAGAACGACAACTAGCCGACCTAAATAGGGAAGTTGCCAAACTCTACCGAGTATTGAGCTAAGTAGAAAGGCTGATCCGACAATGAAGTGCTTGCCTAAACTTATAAGAAAGGGCAAGGGTCTAGAAGGAAGATGAGCCAGATCAAATGTTTCAAGCGCCAAGGGTTTAGACATATGGCTGCTTAGTGCCTAAACTGAAGAATGATAGTCATCAAGGGAGACATCCCAAAGCTAAAAGTAGATAACACTAATGAGGAACCTGAAGAAGAGGAGGTCTCTATCGAGAAAGAAAATGCCAAGAAAGAACTAATTGAGGAAGACGTGTTTGCTAAGGACTTAGACCAGTTACTCATGGTTGTCCGACATACTATGAACGTAGAACCCTTACGAAAGGGGGAGTAAAGAGAGAATTTGTTTCATACCACCTATAAGGTGACTGATCAGGTTTGTGCCCTTATCGTAGATAGTGGAAGCTACACCAATGTAGCATTAGCCGATCTTATTTCAAAACTGAAGTTGCTGACTATTGTCCATCTAAAGCCGTACAAGTTGTACTAGTTAAGTGAGAAAGGAGTACTACATGTCACTCGACAAATACTACTACCGATCACTATTGGAAACTACTTTGACTAGATTCTCTATGACGTACTACCTATGTGTGCTTCCTACATGTTACTAAGTAGACCATGGTTACTTGATAGGAGAATCATCCATGACGGCTACAGGAACACATACATGTTCGAAAAGGATGACTGAAAGATCATACTGAACCTGATGCCGCCAAGAGAAGTTCATAAGTTATAGATGAAACTTACTCATGGATCAAAGAATGCTTTAGTTATGAGTAGAGCCGAGCTCCGAGAGATCATCAAAGCAAATGAGCCAACCCTTATGTTGGTCAAGTGACTTTTAGAAATGAAGGAGTAAGGTAAACTACCTAAGGAAATCAAAGAGTTGCTGGACAAGTATGTTGACATGTTCCCTAAACAATTACCTGAAGAATTACCCCCAACCCAACGCATAGAGCACTACATTAACATAGTACCCAGCATCGCACTGCCAAATAAGCCTACCTATCGAATGAATCTTGAACAGGCTTTTAAGCTCTAATGCAAAGTCAATGAGTTGCTCGAGAGAGGATATGTTAGAGAAAGTCTCAGCCCTTACACTGTACTGGTGCTTCTAGTGTTGAAAAAGGATGGAACCCGGCAGATGTGTATAGACAACTGAGCCTTAAACAAGATTATGAGCAAATACAGGTACTCGATCTCAAGGCTAGAAGACATGTTGGATGAACTGAGTGGAGCTAAGATTTTCAACAAGATTGATTTCAAATCTAGCAACCATCAAATCTGTATAAGGCTAAACAGTGAGTGGAAAACGGCGTTCAAGACTCAACATAGATTATACGAATGGATGGTCATGCTCTTTGGCTTATCGAATGCTCCAAGTACCTTCATGAGACTAATGAACCATGTGTTGAGACATCTCACAGGGAAGTGTGTCATAGTGGATTTTGATGATATCTTGGTCTACAATGCTGACATGCCGAGTCACTGTGAACACTTACGTATTGTTATGGACATCCTCCATACCGAGAGACCAATCGGTAATCTAAACAAATGTTGCTTTTGCCAAGAGGAAGTGGTATTCTTGGGATATGTAGTCAGTAGAGGAGGCTTGCAAGTTAATGATGAGAAGATCCGAACAATTGTCGAGTGGCTGACTCCTACCACTTATGCCAATGTGAGAAGTTTCTACAAATTGGCTTCATTCTATAAGCGGTTCATTAGGAATTTCAACACCCTCACTGCACTACTTACTGAGTTAACAAAGAAGAACACTAACTTCTAATTGGGTGAAAGGGAGGAGAGGAATTTTGCTGAGATTAAAGAAAGATTGACCACCACCCCGGTGTTAGTGCTACCTGACTTCGATAAAATTTTTAAGTTGGAATGCGATGTGTTAGGCATTGGAATAGGCGCTGTCATAATGTAGGAAGGCCGATAATTGCCTTCCATAGTGAGAAGCTTCGAGGACCCTAGTTGAATTACTCCATATATGACAAAAAACTTTTGGCAACACTATTTACTGCCAAGAGAATTTGTTATACATATTGACCATGAATCGCTAAGGTACCTTTGATGTCAGACCAAGTTGTCGAAGCGGCAAGTGAGATAAGTTGAATTCCTTGAAGGATTCAATTTTATAATAAAATACAAGCAGGGAAAGAGCAACATAGTTATAGATTCTCTTTCAAGAAGGCATGCGCTTTTATCTAAACTACAAACCCAGCTGTTTGGGTTTACAAGTATCAAAGAGTAGTACTCTAAAGATCTACACTATGGACCCATACTTGCATGATGTATTAATGGAAGAATAGTAGATGAGTACCATCTAGAGAATGGCTACTTCTTTCGAAGTGGGAAACTATGCATGCTGACTTGTTCCCTGAGGGAGTTATTGATCAGGAAAGCTCACAATGGATGACTTTTTGGACATTTTAGAGAAAAGAGGACTTGTGAACTGTTGAATGGCCGATTCTTTTAGCCAATAATGAGAAGAGATGTATACCGAGTTGTTGAAAGCTGTGTTGTATGCAGGAAGGCCAAGTGTCAAGCTGAGCAAGGGAGAGCAATGCCCTTACCTCAATGCCCTTACCTATTCTAATGAGGCCATAGACTAAATTGAGCATAGACTTTATTCTCGGACTGTTGCAACTACCTAATGCAAAGATTTTGTAATGGTTATTGTGGAAAGGTTCAATAAGATGGCATACTTTGTGCCCTGTACTAAGACTAACAACGCTTTAGCTATTGCTTCTCTTTTCTTGTAAGAGATTGTATTGATATACAGCGTACCGAGAAGTGTATTCTCCAATAGAGACCCGAAGTTCTTGAGCCATTTTTGGAAAACCTTTTGGTGTCGGCTGGGGACCAAATTACTCCTCAGTACCTCATGTTACCCCTAAATTGACGGCCAAACAAAGGTGGTTAATCACACTTTCAGATCACTTATCCAAGCTGTAGTAGGTAAGAACTTAACTGATTGGGATGTCTACTTGCTATTGGTCGAGTTCACTTACAACCGAATAGTACATGACACCACCAAATAGACTTCCTTCGAGGTAATCTATGGATTTAATCTCAAGTTGCCCCTTGACTACACCCCTGTACTAGTACCCGTGCAATAAGACCTTAACACCTCGGCTAGAGCACAATCCCTTCAGCACATATATAAACAAGGTCACTTGGCACATTGACCAAGCTACTAAAAGAATGCGAGAGAAAACCAAGGGTAGGATGATTAAGCAATTCCAACCAAGAGACTTAGTATGGCTACACCTCAATAAGGAATGATTCTCATCTAAGAGGAAGAACAAATTTTTTGCATGGGCTAAAAGGACCCTTCAAAATCCTTTAGAAGATCAATGACAACACCTATAAGTTGGAGCTGCTAGAGGATTATAGGGTTTTCGATACATTTAATATTGCTAACCTCAACCCATATCACCCTAATGGAGAATTGATTAAAGACTATCTAGATTTGATCCCAAATCCAAATCAGCCTAAAGTGAATGATGGGAATTAAACTACTAACCCTTTGACTCGTAGCCGAGCCTAAGGACTAGAAGGCTTGACGAGACAAGTTTTTCTACTCCGACCAAGTCTTGCCGATGTCAAGTACTTCTTTGTCAAGTCACTCATTGAGCCGTGCCGAATGACTACCAATCTCTCACAGATAGAATGCCGAGAAATGGATGGCTAAGATAACATCCAATCCTCCTTCATGCTTGACCACTTACTCGGTACCACCCTTACCGTCATGCCGAGAGAGAGACCTTAGATTACATAAGCCGTCCTTACTCGAACAAGCCAACTGGCCATACTGCTTTATCCGCATCTTTTAACAATCTCACCAATACAGCATCCCCAGTATACAAGACCATGTGCAGAATCTACCCCTGTAATTATTACTTCTATGAATATTCATTTTTACCCTTTTATATTATTGTACATTACTACTTTAAGGTAACACCCACTTTGTCTTTTCCCCTTTTAGGTAAGTTGTCCTAAATTCTTGAGTATAAATACCTTTTGTATTTATAAGCCATAGACAGATAGATCATCATTAATACACTTAAGTATTTTCTCTTCCTAGTGTAAACACTTTGGTATTTTATGCTTAGCATCACTCTTATCCTTTCTCTTAAGCAAGGTAAGGTAGCGAGTAATCTCATCGGACCAATTAGTGCGTCATATCAAATTGTGTCATGAGTCCTCAGAAGTTTCATTGATACATCATATCCTTTGGAGCTATTCATAGATTTTGCTTAGCTTTCATTAGTTACTGTTCTTTTACGCATTTTCCTCATTACTCCTTTCAGGCTTTCTGTAAGTTTGGACCCATCCAGTGACCAGCCTTATCAGTTCTTAGTCATGGTTCGCACTAAGGATTGCTTTGTTCAGACATTTGTTATTTGGTTCGTCAAGTATATTGTGATGCAGGCAATCTACTCGCCATAGCTAGGTAGTATTTAACGGCACGAGCTTCTAGACTTGCGAAGGAGTTATGGTGTGATGTTTGAGGCTGTTGCCTGCTCGAGTGCCACTAGGCGTACCTTCTAATGGGCTTCAGTTGTTGAGCCTTAAGCCAAGCGAGAATCAAGTATCAACACTAAGCCCTCCACTCTCATCAGTGTTAAGGCTCGAGGAGAGTAATTCAAGCAATGCAAGCAAACCAAGGCCTACCTCTTGTCCATAGGCTAATTTTGCTACATAGGTCATGGTGAATCAATATCTTACCCTTCAATTTAGTGCTTCGTTGATGCAACCGTTATACTACTAGATGTGCCATGATAGCTTTCATTGGGAAGTATAGCGTGATTGATGGTCTTGTGAAGAACAGCAGCGTACGTGAAGCGACCTGCTGTTAGGCTACGTTACATATCCACGTGCCAGGATCAATTGGGACCCTTGGCTAAAGGAGTAGGGTACATAGATGGCTAGGGTATAATGCATGTCTTACCATGGTTGGTGCTCTAAGAGTAAAGAGAACCGATCGCCTTCTTACCTGTCTATATAAAGGGTGGTTTGTGCCTCTACTTTTCACTTGTCTCACTCACTTAAGGGAAACTCTACCAAAATTTTCTCTTACGAGATGAGTATTTCCTTTCTATTTGCTTCCAATCTTCTTGTGATGGCTAACTAAAGTGCAACCAGTAGTTAAGGTCAGTCCTCTTATCCTTTTATATCGAAAAAGTTAAAAAAGGGCTGTGAGAGCTCGTCCCAAATAAGGGTAGTAGCCCTACTCTCCCCAAAATAGCAATGATAGTAGTGACGGCAATTGTGGAGGATAAGGCAATAATACTTTCTTAAGTCGAGAGGAGGCAATGTACATAAGGGCATCGATGTGACATATACCAACCGAATGGCGAGGAGGAAGAGGTTGGTGAGGTGTTGTAGAAGACCTACACAAATAAGCATGCATGCTCTCATGCTCTATATGTGCGAGTGAAAAGAACCTCAGATTGGTCTGTCGGGCAGTAGAAGCAATTCCTAGATAGTGAGTAAAGGAGCCTTAGGAAGCGTAGCGGGCATACAACATATGGGATGCCCTCAATGTATACGAAGTCATTTGAGCTCAATCTATAGCTTCCTTTTTCTGCATTCTTGGTCAATTTCTTTTGGTATTTTAAAGTCATGCCCGGTAGCCTGAATGCGAATGCATAAGTTCAATTGCTTGTTTTCAAGGCCCTATGCATTTAGCAATTGCAACGGCTAATTGTACAGCTTTTTGGATGTTTCTTCTTTGTGAGAAGGTTCCTTAACGAGTGGGTTTACATTGCCACTCAAGACATAAGGCTAAGTATCACAGATAAGCAACCTAATAAGATGGAGGGGTGAAAGGACTTTTACTACTATATTCATGCCTCGGAACCCTTCGAATTCAGGATAGAATGGAGGTGCCCAATTAGGGGTGCATCATTAAAAGACATGGGGTAAGGGGGGGGGGGGGGGGGGGGGGGGG